>OY757259.1:13177969-13213557 GCA_963584085.1 Pyrausta aurata | reverse complement strand
ATAGTGTATTCATTCTAGATTTCAATGTATGGGCGAAACGGCAAAATTTATAATTTTAGTTTGTTGCTGCTGTGTTATAGCTCCAAGTGAGTACATTATAGAACACAACTCTCCCACCCCCCCAACCCGCCGCTTCACCCCTCCCCCCCTTGACAAAGGTCCCAAATTTCATATTTCCTCTATTTTCAGGAAAACTATACAAGCTAGGACAAAATGGTCAAGGACTAAATTATTTGTCAATAAATTACCTACAAATAAGTATTTACATTCATTTTGATACGAGTTATAGTTTTTAAGCTATGGAGCATCAAAGAGTACTAAAAATGTGCGCTTAGCAGAAATACAACATTTAACACAAAATAAACAATATAATTTATAAATTTTCACGAGAAATGCGTTTCTGTAGTACATACCTATCTAAAACAAATCAGTATCGTCAGTGTTATCTTCTAAAGGTTTGTCGAATCTACTAAGGCCCCAATGTATGCATATGGTGGAACAACGGAATGCAGCTTTGACATATCCACATACTTTTCTGTAGCCTTTTTTTGTTTGTTTATTTATTTGTTTATTGTTTTCAGTATCAACTGTAGAGCTTGATCAAAGTATGCATTGAATGCTGACAAGCCGAAGAAGGTGGTCTTTTCATCATAACACCTACACCGTATTGTTCTTGAGAGTTGGTTAAGAAGTGAAGTTGAAGTACGTAAATGTTTCGTAACACGATTTTACTTTTTTAGGTTTGCCTAGCCCCATACTATGCAAGAATATATTTTTCTCCTGCCTTTTTACCTCCTCGCGTTAGGCATCAGGAGTTATTGTATCTTGCAAGTCGATGTTATATGTTATTGAATAGACTAAACCTTTCCTGTGCCTTAGAATGCCGAAATTATGTAGTACGTCGAAAAGACATTGTCGTAGTGGTTGGGCAAGACATTGATCTGTTGGTTCTTTTACTGGGACTGACTCCACCACGTAAGAATATATTCTACTACATCTGCATTCTACAACAAAGGAAAGGTTTAGTCTTTCCTGTTTGGTAAAAAGACCGAGTTAAAAGATACAATAAACGTTTAAAATAACCCGGATGCTTCACGCAAGCAGATAGAAGAGGCAGGAGAAAGACATATTCTCGGATAGTATCATAGTAGGTACCTAAAAAGTATAAACGATATAAGAGACGTTCACTTTTACAAAAACATTGATCTGAAGAACAATACAGTGGTGATATTATCAAAGTTTCCATCTTCAGGAGCTGCTTGTCAGAATTCAACACATAGGTACTTTTCATCAAGTTCAATTATGGCGAGCAAATTCATTCAACCCAGAAAACTGAAGCTGGATTTTTTTTTTACTTCGTACCCTTAATACCACATAGGCACCAGCTCCACAGTAGATACTGAAAATAGTATCATGCAGCTGCAAAAAAGGCTACAGAAAAGTATGTGGATATGTCAAAGCTGCATTCCGTTGTTCCACAATATGCATACATTGGGGCCTTAGTAGATTCGACAAACCTTTAGAAGATAACAATGACGATACTGATTTGTTTTAGATAGGTAAGTACTACTGAAACGCATTTCTTGTGAAAATTTATAAATTATATTGTTTATTTTGTGTTAAATGTTGTATTTCTGCTAAGCGCACATTTTTAGTACTCTTTGATGCTCCATAGCTTAAAAACTATAACTCGTATCAAAATGAATGTTAATACTTATTTGTAGGTAATTTATTGACAAATAATTTAGTCCTTGACCATTTTCTCCTAGCTTGTATAGTTTTCCTGAAAATAGAGGAAATATGAAATTTGGGACCTTTATCAAGGGGGGGAGGGGTGAAGCGGCGGGTTGGGGGGGTGGGAGAGTTGTGTTCTATAATGTACTCACTTGGAGCTATAACACAGCAGCAACAAATTAAAATTATAAATTTTGCCGCTAAAAAATCTAGAATGAATATACTACTAATATTTTTAAAGATATTGACAGAGGCGTTTAAATTTTAACCTCTGGTTAGATGCAAACCTCAGTGAGCGCAAGTGGGCTATAGCTTTAGTGTATTTATCATGTATATCGGTAGTAATTTCCATCAGTTTATTTACTTCACGATTGTAAATAAACCGATACATGTTGAACTTTGAAACTTGTAATGTGAAGGTCGTCTTTATTCATTTCCTAATGCAAAAGTTATCTACTACAAGCTTTTAAATGCATCTGTGCATTTATATTCGGCACAAACAAATCAAGGCCACATGCATCATATTTTA
The DNA here is from genome assembly GCA_963584085.1 of Pyrausta aurata. Lineage (NCBI taxonomy): Eukaryota > Metazoa > Arthropoda > Insecta > Lepidoptera > Crambidae > Pyrausta > Pyrausta aurata. Next base: position 13,211,294 of record OY757259.1, on the reverse strand, counting down.
ATCGGACATATCATTAAAAAGTATAATTATAACATTATTTATTATGAGTATAATATTCGATCGAAGAAGTTATGAACATGATTTTATCAACAACTACTAGCCTCTCGCTACATTGCATCGTCATGGCGATGTATTTAACTCGCGGTTCGCCTTTACTTTTTTCGAATATGTAAATAAGTAAGTAGGCGCGTATTTCAGATGAAACAGAGGTTTCAGCCGCTTTTCATCGCGTTACAAACCAAACTAAAATCGCTTACGAGCCGATTCGCAATTGAGCGTTCTCGCGACGCGTTGCGTTACATCAGACCAGACAAAAGTTAAGTAAAGTTAAAGCCAGTAAGTGATTCATCCGGCACATAGTAAAGGCCTGGTACCATGGCATTTTCGTATTTTCCCAAAAAAGTAATAAATGATACGAGGTACGATATTTAAAGGCCCGTAAGAGGCCGTGATAACTTTCGACCAGCGCGTGATAAACATGCTCACATTTCCCACATATCACTGTCCTCATGTTTTCAAAAACCGGCCATGTGCGAGTCGGACTCGCGCACCGAGGGTTCCGTTCAAACCTGCAAGGTATTTGATATGAATTTCAACTTGATAGCTCTACGCGTTCATGAGGAAAAAAGTAATAAGTTTATATTTATTAAAAAATATATATTTTGTAATGTAACTAAAAAATTAAGGTTTTCGGAATTTTTCCTTTATGTGTGCTATAAAACGTTGCTTCATGCCAAATTTCAAGATTCTAGGGTCGACTGGAAGTACCCTTTAGGTTTTGATTCCCTTGCGAGTACTTGCGAGTTTCAAAATATGCAGCTTAAATTGCTGTTTCTTTTGATTGCGTTGACATAGAAGTTTTATTTTGTTACAGCTTAAAGGTATTATAGACCTGAGTATTTGGTATGAATTTCAATTTAATACCTCTACGCGTTTATGAGGAAATGGGTAGTAAGTTTAAAATTATTTAAAAAAATATATATTATGTGATGTAACTAAAAATTTATGGTTTTCGTAATTTTTCCTTTATCTATGCTATAAGACGTTGCTTCGTACCAAATTTCAAGATTCTGAGTTCACGGGAAGCAACCTGTAGGTTTTGATTCCCTTGCAAGTGTCGAAAATTTGCGGCATAAACGGCTGTATCTTTTGATTGCGTTGCCTTAGAAGTTTGATTTTTTCACAGCTTCAAGGGACAGTAGACCTGAGTAATTGATATAAATTTCAGCTTCATACCTCCACGCGTTCCTGAGAAAAAGGGTCTTGACAGACGGACGGACAGACGGACAACAAAGTGATCCTATAAGGGTTCCGTTTTTTCCTTTTGAGGTACGGAACCCTAAAAATGTAATAGAAATGTCTTCGAAAACCAGTTATAATTCCTTATATTTAAACGGTTTTATTATAGAGTTCGCAAAAAGTTCAGAGTGGCCCTCGCATTGACGCGAGTGATTCAAAAATAGGGCCTTAGAGGGCTGAATTCTGCCGTCTGAAATCACACTCCATATTGCAACATTACCATAAAGTAGGCAGGTGATGTGCTACAGTTTGTGGGTTAACCATCATTATCGATAGTCAGTCAGTTCGTGCTACATAAATATAGCATCGCATTTTATTTAATTATTTCTTGTTTGTGTCTATTTTTTTTTGTACGGACGACAGCACGTCTTTAGGCAGTTGTAACAGGGCTAGATTGCAACAAAAGTGGGTAACCTGACTGATGTGCTGGTACATTGGCTTTTACATTTACTGATTCAAAAAAACTTCCTTCGTTCTTATTGTTTATAGGGCTTGGGTCGTCTCTCTAATCTTTCCTCGTTTCTCATTGATACTTATTTTTTTCTGTTTACCTACCATTTTGACGATTTAGCTCAGCTTGTTCTAGTTCTTCGAACTTGGTTTGCTGCAGAAGAAACCCTTACACTGATAACCTGCAGCTCCTTCGTAATAATGGCACCAGTAGATGGTTACTGGTTTTAACGGGTATAGTCACTCCGGGGATGCGTAATGCATTTTTAAGTTAGTCTGCATCTACCTCGGTTCCATCTAAAATCTAAATGGTCTCACAATATTGATTCGTATTGTCGATGTTTTTTTCCCCACACTACAAAGTGCTATATTATTGCCCGATCGTTTGCCGTCGTTCGTTGCACTCGCGAAATGACTGGCGGCGTAAGTATGATATTTGCCGGTTTGATGTTGTGTTGTGCTATACTCGTAGCTGTATGAAAGGTCAAAACAGCCGCGGAGAAGGTCAAATCAGAAGGTCAATAAAAAGCATAACGCCACTGGAGACTTGGTAATAGAAATAAGTTATGAGCTTTCAAAATACGTAGAATCGAAGACAAATATTTATTTCGTGTTGGTAGATCGATGTTAAAATGTTGTTTGGTTGGACTATCAGTAGTTCATACCGGAAACAATACAACACAACTGCAAACTGACTAGCTACTGTGAGTGGTATCTCTTTCGATAGTGAATTAGATACAAAGATACAGTTCTGCATAAAATTATAAAAAAAACGAGTAATTTCTTTACTCGGAAGTTATCTGCAGGCCTAACATGCACGCCGTGATAAAAAATTATCGCGGCTTTCTATCGCTTTTGTTTGTCAAAAATCGACTTAACCACAGTTGCTAACATGGCTGCCATGAAAGTCATGTCGTACTGTCAAATTTCGAAATATAACAAAATTATCAGTGAACCCTGCGTGTAACATGCGACACATATTTTTATCAAATTTTGACATTTTGCCGTGGAACATTATCGTCCAATATTAGCGTCGACGATAAATAAAAAACAACATATTTTGAGTAAAAATATGTGTAGGTGTCGTGCCATATTTTATCCTAGGCTGTTATAAAGAAATAAAGTGTAAAAATATTGAAAAGAAAGTCCCCGTCGATCATTTTTTATCCCTAAGATATTTATTAGTTTAAATTCATTATCTGTGGGTAGGCCCTATGGGCGGCTTGATAAAAATCTGACAGCAAGGTTGGTCGCTTGCCTTGCAAACACCCCTCCGCCAATCCGCACTGAGCCCGCGTGGTGGAGTATGGCTCATACTATCTCACATTTGAGGTAAGGCCTTTGCCCAGCAGTGGGATGCTTACAGGCTAACTTTACTTTTACTTTACTTTACTTATCTGTGGGTAATATTAGATATACTCATACTAATCTGTGGGCAATATCGAGTCAATCTGTCATTGTGTCAAGTTGATCATTTTGAGCCAAATCTATACTAATCTATACTAATATTATAAAGCTGAAGAGTTTGTTTGTTTGTTTGTTTGTTTGTTTGAACGCGCTAATCTCCGAAACTACTGGTTCCAATTAAATCATTCTTTTTGTGTTGGATAGTCCAGTTATCGAGGAAGGCTATAGGCTATATAACATCACGCTACGACCAATAGGAGCAAAGATATAGTGGTAAATGTGTAAAAAACGGGAGAAAGAAGTAACTATTCCACGCGGACGAAGTCGCGCGCAAAAGCTAGTCTGACATAAAATTGAGTGATTGGTTAGAAATTGACATATCTCGTTATCGTTTTGGTAAATTTGTCCAATGTGGTTGGCATGTTAGGGAATATGATAAAATAGCATAAATCGACTAATTTTGTCATGTCGATCGAAAGAAATAATGTGTCATGCATGTTAGGCCTGCTGAAAGAGATCGCTTTAGGCGATTAGACCGCCTAAATTGTACATGTCCTTTAAACGTCAAACATAGGTCAGAATCTCTGTGTCGGAAAGCAACGACTATCGCATAAAAGAAAGAGTAAAGTGCAGCAAAGGATTCCAATCGATGAAAACCCGATCAGTCAGAAGATGAAGCAATAATGAACTACACTAGTTTGTGAACTTTCCCTTAATGATCAAGTTTTATACGACTGCTTACGCGGATTGTTTTTTTCGGTCTTAAGTACAATAGACAAGGATTTACTAATTGTAAATTAATAGAACAAAATAGAATAGAAAAAAAAATTGTAAATTAATAGAACATAAAAATATATTAGATAATATGTATAATGACATTGTTAAAATATTGACGGAAGCTTCGAAACAGACCTGCTTGGTTAAAACACCTTGTCCTCGTGGGCGTCGCGGCAAAAATGGCAGGAGTGTGGCTGGGTGGAATAAGTACGTTCGGAGTGCGCATCTAGACGCTAAAATTAAAAACCTTACGTGGTTAACGCATAACAGGCCTAAATCTGGCATTATTTATCAACAAATGTGTGAATCTCGGAGGGTCTTTAAAAGTAGATTAAATTGGTGTTTAAAAAATCAAGATCAAATAAAAATGGATATTCTTGCCACACAACGCGCATCAAAAGATTTTTCTAAATTCTGGAAGAGTACAAGCAGACTGAATATTAGGCCCGGTCTTCCAGTAAGCGTGGGGGATCAATCAGAACCCAAAGCAATAGCAAATATGTTTATGGAGCACTTTAAGGTCCAATCGCCCATTGATTCCACGCACGCAGTGACCGATGTTAAGACTGAAGTTGATAAAAAACCTATCCGGTTTACGGCCAAGAAGGTGGGAGAGGTCATAAACAAAATGTCGAGAGGTAAATCACCTGGTCACGACAGTCTCAGCATCGAGCACTTGAAATACGCAGGTGTTCACCTGCCTAGAGTTTTGAGTATGTTTTACTCGCTTTGTCTGAGCCACTGCTATTTGCCCGCGGATCTCATGAGGACAATAGTTTCTCCTATAGTTAAAAATAAAACCGGTGACATCTCGGACAGGAACAACTATAGACCGATCTCTTTGGCCACTATAATGGCAAAGGTGCTCGACAGTCTGATTGATTCGCAGTTAGAGACATATATAAAATCGCATGACGCTCAATTCGGTTTTAAGCCTGGACTTTCTACGGAGACCGCAATCCTCAGTCTTAAACACACTGTTCGATATTATACTGACCGGATGACTCCTATTTATGCTTGCTTTCTCGATCTATCTAAAGCTTTCGATCTCGTATCCTACGATATCATGTGGAGAAAGTTGAGGGAGCAGGGGGTTCCGTCTGAGTTGTCACAAATGTTGCAATATTGGTATAGGAACCAAGTAAATTGTGTAAGATGGGCAAACGCTTATTCTGACGAATATGGGTTGGAGTGCGGGGTGAGACAGGGTGGTCTCACATCGCCCCGGCTCTTTAATCTTTACATTAATGAACTCATCGTTGGCCTCAGCAGTATGCGTGTCGGATGCTGGATAGATGATGTGTGTATCAATAACATAAGCTATGCTGATGACATGGTACTGCTGGCGCCAACGATGGGGGCACTCAGAAAAATGATTGGTGTGTGTGAAGCGTACGTCAAAAATCATGGGCTAATATACAATGTAAAAAAGAGCGAGTACATGGTATTTAAGGCCGCTAGTAAATGTCCAAGCGAAGTACCGGACCTCTTATTAAATGGGGAAAAGCTCAACAGGGTTTATAAGTTTAAATATCTCGGACATTACATTACAGACGACCTTAAGGATCATGTCGATATTGAAAGGGAGCGTAGGTCGCTGGCGGTGAGGTGCAACATGTTGGCCCGTAGGTTCGCTCGCTGTTCTTACCAAGTAAAGATAACGTTATTTAAAGCGTATTGCCAGAGCTTATACACGAGTAGCCTATGGACCAGCTACACGCAGAAATCCCTTAGCGTCCTACGAGTCCAATATAACAACGGGTTCAGGGCGCTGTTGGGCTTGCCTCGTTTCTGTAGTGCGTCTGAAATGTTTGCTCAGTCGCATACAGATGGCTTCTTTGCCGTGTTACGCAAGAAAACAGCTTCACTGCTGGAACGAATACGGGCGAGCCCAAACAGCATCCTGAAGACAGTTGCGGAAAGGCATGATTCTCCGATGATGAAGCACTTCCTTCAGCTGCTGATCAAGCAGAAGATATAGTGTCTTGATGTGTGCTCAGGGGCTGAAGGAAGTGTTACACTTTTTGTGATGGAAAGATTGATTGTGCATAAATTAGTTTACTTAATATTTTTTATCCTGTACTAATATAGTTTTTAAGAATTACTAACAAAACTGGATCAATGTTATCTATCTTGAATAAAATTGAATTTGAATTGTAACATTGAAGCAAAGAAATCAATATTTGGACTTCTACTTTACAGCTATGTTCAGGATTTAAGTACCTATGCTTATTATTGAGACCTAAGTAACAGCTTAAAATCAGTATTCTTTCCAATTCTGTGATCCAATATAGATTACCGTCAAGTAAGATCGATGTTGGCCCCCATATACAAAGTGCTAAAACAAGCACTTTGTATATGTGTTAGAGCACTAAAAACGCTGTTTTTACATTTCAAAAAGCATTTAAAAATCCGCCGCTTACGTGATTCAAACTTTTGCTGTCAGATTTTTTAAATATTGTCTTATGTAAACGTAAATACATAAAACGAATATTAATCCTGCTATTCTTAGCTTGCCGACACTGACGTCAGGATGTAGAAGTCCTACGTAAAATAAGCTCTTAGTAGAGTAGTCTACCCAGCTCTGCATGTTTTAAATGTTTATTTATTTTTCTCAGTCGAATAAATGTGTTTTCTTTCTTTCTTTCTTTCTTTCTTTCTTGGTTGTCTGGCTAGCTCTATCTAAGTATTAACTATTCCATTCAATGGCATATCCATTACCTTTAGTCATCATCATCATCATTATCAGCCAAAGGACGTCCACTGCTGCACATAAGCCTCCTCCACCGGACCTGTTGTGAGCGGTCTGCGTCCAGTGCGATCCTGCGATCTTTACAAGGTCGTCTGTCCATCTTGTCGGTGGACAGCCTACGCTGCGCCTTTGGTCGAAGGGTCTCCAATCTAGCACTTTTCTGCCCCAACGACCATCAGTTCTTCGCGCTATGTGCCCTGCCCACTGCCACTTGAGCTTACCGATTCGCAGGGCTATGTCCGTTACCTTAGTTCTTCTACGTATTACCTTCAGTAGCCTCTCATTATTGTATTAACAGTAAAATATCGAAAAGTTATGCTCGTCTGAAAAGATAATAAAAAATAAAAATAAGTAATCTCGTACAGCGCACAAATTGAAAGTTTCAAGAAAAACTGTTTTTTTCTCATAGGGGCGGCGTGATTCTGTTCTTTAGTCGTCTCAGAATTTCATACTTTTAAACAATCATAAACACTATTGTTTCTGTTTGGTACGTAGTCTCGTTTCTTTGGTAAGTGCAGTGAAATTCACTTTTTCTTACCTCAAGGGGCGGCTTTATAAACAAACGCAAAATTGAAAGTTCCAATGAAAACTCTGTAGTTTTCCCACAGGGGTGGTGCGATCGTTTTTCTTCTTCAATCGAGTTAGAAAGTCATTCATACTCGTCCAATATAAAATTGATCGATCTGTTCATTCCCTTAGGCAGTGTTGTTTTATTAATTTGCAGTAAAATGCACTTTTTCTCACCTCAAGGGGCGCTTTGCTACGCAAACGCTCGCATAGCGCACAAATTGAAAGTTTCAAGGAAAACTCTGTGTAGTTTTCCCACAGGGGCGGCGCGAATGTTTCCTTCACTTCACTTCAGTCAGTTGTCTCGGAGACGTAGCGCCGAACGCTCGACTTGCATCACGGCTCCGTACTTCTGAGTGCTTACGCATATTTACGAACTTTTATGTTTACAAAGTTTATGCTAGGCCGCCTGTTCGGCTGTTGACTTTTCACTTAGGATTGTTCGGTTTTGGTGACGAAAAGTGCGAGTAAGTATTGTGTGCCTTTGTCGGGTAAATTAAATGTTTGTTTGTTGGGTAAATTGATATATGCTTTTCGTGTTTGTATGGTACTTCATATGAATATGCTGACGCTCCAAACAAAATACTGGGAGACTTTTAAACTAACAGATTATGTTAGATATGATTTAATAAGCAATTCGTAGTAGATTTACAAACTATTTTTAATTGTTATTATTTTAAATATAATAAAATCAAGTTTATTGCTTATCACAAACACATATTAGACACAGCATTAGTTTGTTACAATTTCAATTTATATTGTTTGTTTTTGACTGATGCCTGTAAGCTTCAGGCACATGTATTATGTGTGTCTTATATAAAAATAAGTCGGGTTTTCCTCCCTGACGCTATAACTCAAGAAAGCACCAACCGATTTCCACGGTTTTGCATTCGTTGGAAAGGTCTCCGGCTCCGTGAGGTTTATAGCATAAAACGGGGCCGGGGCGGGACGGGGCTGGGGGCGAAACGAAGTTCGCTGGGACCGCTAGTGTCTTATATATGTCAAGAGCCTTAAATTAAGTCCATAAGTATGCTATGCGCGGAAAGCATTAGTAGTATTTATATGAAAATTCAGAACATTTGCGTCGTAAATACTCACTTTAGTATGTAAAAAATATTGACGTGTTTGGTATCCCAGATAAAATGGATATTAATAAATTATTTCATAGAAAGTATAACGATTGTTTGCATGCCAGAGGTTTTTTACATAACCAAAACCGATTCCAACGTTAACCATTTCGTCTAGGATTGATCGATTTTTTTGCCTTTTTCCTCGTATCAGCTAAACAATTATGAAAATGGAGTTCTTGCTTAGTCGGTGTCTTCTAAGAGATTTTATGTATTTTATAAAGATAAAACTTAGTTTACTTTGTACGATATATGCGAACCATAAAACCAAACTAAAACAGTAAAGGACATCAAATTCATTACAAAAAAAAATGTTTAAAGTAGAATCATCTAATCAGTGAGGTATTCTGCAGTTAAGTTATTACTTATTACCGCGTGACCCACTTTACCTGATTGAAAACATCCAAATTTCCTTGATTCTCTGCAGTGTAGAACACAAGTCCTTGGTCCGTATAGCTATCAATCAGAAAGAAAGAAAGTCAGAATATGCTCTTGAAAGCTTATGTAATATCTTTTAATAGATTGTAATCGGCTAAGTGGAATAAAAGTGTTTTAACTTGATTAGATAACGGTCCTCCGCAGCTTCACCCCTGTAAAAAGTGATCACACAAAAACATAATTATTATAGCTTACGTGTTATTCCGATGTGTAAGCTATATAACTGCGGAGTTTCATCGAAATCCTTTCAGTAGTTTTGGCGTGAGGAAGTAACAAACACAAACTTTCGCATTTATAATATTAGTAGGATTGTAGCAACTACTTTTTTTATAGTATGTCGATCAGAAAGTACCCACCTCTTGTTTTTTTCGTTCCTACTAATATGTCGTGTGCGATATTGATCTTGTATCAAGCACTGCAATAATATCTATTCAAAAATTTAAATTGATTCGCCATAGAAAAGCTCACTAAAAATCTTTCCTCTATTATGGAGAAACTATTGTTGTGCTGTAGCTTGACATTATGCACCGCCTCCAAATAATTTGGTTTCTTCTTACAAAATAGAGAACAAATTCGTTAATTTAAGGATTTTAGTACATTTTTTGAGGCTATGTGGTAATGCGGTAATATTTTTTTTCTAATTTCTTGATTTTTATTTTTTTCAAAACCATATCTCTAAAACTACTGAACCAATTTTGATAAAACTTGTACTATTCCCTGAGTTAGATTATATCTTACTGAACTCAGAAAAAAAATCATCTCTACAAAGGCAAAGGCATACGTGCTCGCTCATTGAAAGATCGACTAAAACATCATACACAAATATTATCCAATTCCAAAAATATCACAAACATACACATCGAATTGAATACCTTTTTTTAAGCAGCTAAAACAGTATCCTCGTTAGTTGTTTCTACACAATACTGAAAATAAAAGTCCCTGTTACACGAAGTTACATTTCAAGCTTGTGTACAGCAAGTTTGCAGTAAGTGAATCGATATCTTCTCAAAACACAACTGGTCAAAGGTCTTCCACCCTTTCACCTCTGGAAGTCTATGACGTAGGAGGCTCAACGTCCTAGCCAATCCTGGGAGGTGCCCTTCAGCTGTGCCTTTGTCTACCACATCTCGTTTCCCATTAGAATTGGAAATTACCTTACACCTTTGTATTTAAACACAATTTACGGATATTTTTCGCGGAGGTTTATTTAACTTTATACCCAGTCTTCCCGTGACCACGAACGCTGTAAGAAAAGTTTTCGAAACGTCGGAATATAATATTTAATATGTCTCCGCCAAAAATATCCGTAAATTGTGATTTAATCAATGAGTAGTATTCGCGTAAACTTCAGAAACAAGTACATAAAAAAGTAATAAAGCTTAAGTCCCATAACTATAGCATAGTCCGTATATATCTCCGTGAAAAGATCTAATAAAAGTGTATGAATTTTTCAACACTGCACAACGAAGGGTGCCATTGTTCCTCAGAAATGCACCAACAGTTATAGAACCTCAATTCCCTATAGCTTATCAAAGGAAACAAAGAGGACTTAACATTTACCTGTATACTAGGCTAGATTATATTACACAGATCGATATGAGCTACGCCCAGAAACTCTGCAAGCCAGACAGAACTTGTGTTTATGCCTCAACCTGTCTTGATTCACCCTATCAGTATTACCTCTATAATATAATAATATGTACCCTGACCCCAGGTGAATCACGCATAACGTTTGGGCACAGGAATTTCTAAATATGCTGCTATCGCTTTTCCAATCCAAGGGATTTCGTTGGAGCGGAAATTTGCTCTTTTAATCACGTTCCGGATTTTTCTGAGCTACCAGGAGTGTTTGATTTGATTTTATCTTTTTGAGATATTTTTTTAAACTGTTGGACACGTTCCGTATACGAAAGTAAATTGCAGTTACGGTCATTTTTATATTCGTTTTTCTAAAACCGATTTCGATCGCAGGTTTTGAAAAACCTTACAATTTTATTTAATTTCGTTAGTGTGGAATGTAATATTGTTTTCCAGCCTACGAATACTATTATTTGTATTATACATCTCAAACAAAATGTCAACTATTTTGTCTGTGTGTGCGGTCGAGTTCATTGCTCGTCCAGACTCTAAGGCTGCGTTTCCACCAGAGATGTGCGAGGATGCGTAGCGAGGAATGTGTTTGTAAAGAACCAATAGAATCGCTTCATTTACCTCGCCTCGGTCAGCACAGCTCTGGTGGAAACGGCTCAGCGGAGCTAGGTTTTTGCGCATACAAAACAAGCGAAGAATGTGTGCGAGGGATGTGTACGAGGGATGTGTGCGAGGGATGTGTACGAGGGATGTGTGCGAGGAATGTGTGCGAGGAATGTGTGCGAGGAATGTGTGTTGAATAGGTTTGCGCATACACCGCACTAGGCATGGCCGATTCAAATCGTATATAGATATTGAAACGTATATTAGATCAATTGGGGGTGGGACTGGGGTGGGATGGGGCTGGGGCTGGGGTGGGACGGGGCCGGCGTTGGACTGGGGTGGGACGGGGCTGGGGTTGGGTTGGAGTGGGACGGGGCCGGGGTTGGGGTGGGACGGGGCTGGGGTTGGGGTGGGACGGGGCCAGGGCTGGGGTGAGACCGACCTGGGGCTGGGGTGGGGCGGGGCCGGGGCTAGGGTGGGACGGGGCCGGGGCGAAACGGTGAAGAGGAGCTTATAACCAGTAAGACATAGGATACATTTATCCCGTTCGACGGGGCCGGGACTGGTGCGGGACGGGGCCGGGGCGAAACAAAGTCCGTTAGTTTTCGATATAATTAAGTAATAAGTTCATAATCCGAACAGATTTAAGAAAAACAACAACAATGATATCATATTATGATACGATATACTGTTTCAGAAAAACATATTTTTTTGATACAATGATACAAAAAAATACACATCGATACGCCAATATATAGTTTTCGAAATATCGTTTTAGATTCAATGATACGAAATACACATCGATACGCCAATATATAGTTTTGAAAATATATAGTTTCAATATCTGATATCGAATATCGATATATAGCTTTGATTCGATATCGAAAAAATCAGATATTACACACGCCTACACCGCACCCCTGTTGACACATTTCACAGCTTCGCAACGCATCCTCGCACCACACATTAATGCGCATTTTCACAGCTCCGCTACACATCCTCGTAGACACATTTTCATCGCACAGCTTTGGTGGAAACACCCACACATTTTCACAGCACAGCTAGACATCCTCTTACGACACATTTCCATCGCACATCTCTGGTGGAAACGCAGCCTAACTAGGGGCTTTGTAAAAGCCAAAACAAATGTTGCTTCATGACAAACACAAAAATACGAATACAGTACCTTAATTCAAAATACAAGGTGTTTCAGTGTATTTTATATTTTAACAAATTACTGACTACGGAAGAAAAAGTACACCCACCCAACCACAGTAGATTAATTGAATCAATAGGTTGCAAATAAAAATCGACCATGTATTGACCATTGTATTCAATACTATGTAACAAAAGATTAAATTGATTTAAGCACTGAATGCATAATGGATTTCATATTTTACATTGATAATTTCTTTGTGATACTTTCTTCCTTGTAATTGGTTGCTTAAAAGTAGATAATAAAATTGAATGATACTCGTAGGGACTGTATTCAAAATTTATGTAAATATCGCGGTAAAATCGAACTTTCTTTCAGCTATATTCTCCGAAACATTAATTTATTTCGTTGACCTTATGAAAATTAAGTATTTAAACAAGTTATATCGAAAAAGCACATGAATTTTAACATTGCAATCTCATCGCTTCCGAAGTGCATCATAAACTTTTACAGCTAGCAACACCGAGGGGTCCATCCTACCATCTCTGTCTGTATTTTAAAATTTCACACTGATAGCAGCAGGGTTTTGCCAACTCGGGAATTGGAAAATAGGCACTGCTAGTGAAATATGGTCTTGTTACAAAGAAAAACATACTTTTTATGACACATCTTTGACCAAGCAACGGGGTGAACTCAAAAACAACCATAATCGTATCATGAACGTGTCATTAATTTAGAGACTGTCATAAACAAATGACACGAACTCAGATGCAAGTTCTTCCTTACTTTCGAGAATATAGCAAAAATATATCGTATCTGGTCGAGCCTAAACTTGTATGTTTTGAAAATTATTTTTGTTATGTTTTAATGGAAATGGCTGAAATTTTATGATGTGCTGTATTTTCGGTAGCGCCTTAAAAAGCCCTTTCAAATGATATCACACACGATGGGTTTCTGAAGTATTTTTTAAAAATTTCCTTTACAAAATATTTGATGACTCAGCACTACCGAAGATTATTTTAGGTAGCTCGGGTAAAAAAAAATCCTCTAGTATGCAGTGTCAAACGGTTAAACTGTAGATTGATTCGCGGTTTCTCTTTAAAATTGGACTCGTACGCCGTCCACTACATTGTATTTCACTTTCACGCTAGTCGACTGGTAGGCGCTGCATATTCAGACAAGGTTGTGAAAGGATCTTGACAGGTATTAGGAGGGACTAGTATCCATTTCCTAATAGCTAAAATCCTTAAATGACTATGTTTTGCCCTTACTGCGTATTGCATGACACGGTAAACATTTATCTACTATCTGCGAAGATATAGGTGTATTAACAGTTGAATGTAGATGTAGTAATTTGTAATCAGTGTTTTATTATGTTAGTGATCCCACCTGATGTCGTCTGTGTTTTCATTTAAAACTTACACTCCCATTGAAGTTATTTATAAAGGTATGGTTCGAATTAATTGAATGAGACTTTTGACATTGGTCTCAATGTTGATATATTAATATATCTACAACTTTGAAAGGAAATTATTGACTTTCTGTGTTGGGCTGGCTGTAATTTGAAGATAATAATATGTTGTGATTGAAAGTTTGAAACCAACCTTGTTAAACCTATCGTGTTAAAAAAATACAATTTCATACATACAATTCAGAGGGGCGATTGTGAAAAGCATTCGTATTCATTTGACTGTTCAAAAGCCATTTGTGACATTTTGCAAACATTTTTCAAAGTTCCAAACAATAGCTTCATACAGCAAGATACTATTGTTTCATGTTAAGTATTTTGAATAGTGTGCAGTGATGGATGGCGCTGATGGCAGGTGACATCGATCGATTAAGTTTCTCGCCTGTGGCCTACTTCGGAAACGATATCGATTAGCGAAATAATTAACTAACGTGATTGTCTTTTCTTATCGTGTCAGCGAGACTAAATTGGTGCCAGTCTTCATGAGCCGCCGTACACCTGTTATTAAATAGCAGATCGTGCCTACGAGTATCTGATGGATGACTGTTTTATAATGTTACTTTAAAGTAAAATGTTTTATTTACCTACTTTTCAGTCCTTTTTTTCTCTCCCGCTGATTTGGAGAGACAAAAAAAATACACGTTTTCTTCAATTTCCAATGATTTTTTTTTCTTCTTCAAATCTTCCAGAAATTGTTACTTAGTTTACTTACCTGAAAAGAAATTGGTTCTGACGTGCAAGCTGCGCTTAAAAGCTGTAAAAATCCAAGCGCGCCTTACGGGCAGCTTGGAAAATGGGAATCGAACTTTATATCCTGAGAAAATAGGCAATATCCGGAGAAATATCGATAAAATGTTGCAACGGAGTTAGCCTTAAAGCTGGTTACAGAAATAAAATGATCGAATCAGAATGTTTGTAAACATAATTAGATTCAATGAGCATTCGCGTTTAAAGTGGGGTAATTTTACAATTGCGTGGTCGCTCACGTACAATCTACATATCGGGGGGACCTTGGTTCATTCAAGCAGTTTATCTCTGTCCAGTAACGGCTCCTGTTGAATAGGAATCGATGGATTGCGCAATGGCAACACTTTATCACCCATAGAGTAAGCAGAGAATTTCATTAATGCACGCGATAGGTTGATTAGCTCCGCAGAACATTAGAGAAATGGCGCCGTTATGGCCAGACCTTTGACTGGCAAGACAGACTTGATTCGATTACTAATTTGCAGGTCTGACTAAAGAGTCTTAAAGACTTAGCGATTGTCTGTGGTAATTCTTCAAACGCAGAAATCAGACGCGTTGATTAAATCGACATACCGGTGTACCAGTCGGCTCAGAAATTGTAGGTTTTAGCTTTAATATTTCGAATAAGCTTATGCTTCAGTCAGCTTATGTCTAGAGTTGAACTTGATTTTATTTACGTAAGAATATATTAATCCAAATGACCGATATCCATTCACTAGGCCTTGCATCTAAATATATCTCTATGCAGTTGATATTGATGCAGTTATGATTCCGGTTTGGGTTATTTTTTACCAAGGTTGCATTTAAAAATAAAAAACCGGCCAAGTGCGAGTCGGACTCGCGCACTGAGAGTTCCGTGGCAACTTTAACTGAATTAGGGATTCTTACTTCCACTTAGCCAAAATACCACAATACCTTGTTGACCGCAAACAGAGCTTTGTTTTTCATAGTATTTGTATGAAGAACAAAGTTATGTTTGCGGTTGTTGAAGATGTTCTATATCTCAAAAACTAATAGTTCGATTATGCTCAAACTAATTTTCGTTAAAAGTATTTATTAAGATCTTTATTACGTATTTTTTTCAAAATTTTCACTCGCTTAGTTTAAAAGTTAGATGGGGGGGACGTCCATTTTACGACTTCGGAAGCGCCTCTCCCTCTACTCAAACGTGACACTTTTAGAGAAAATGGTCTTAGAAACCTCTGTCATTTTAAAGGACCTATCTATAGACACCCCACACGCATAGGTTTGACCAAAATATTTTTTTTAGGTTTTAGTTTCATGTATGGGAAAATATTTTTATTTTTATTTTTTTCTATGAGAATCGTAAAGCGGTTAACAGAATACATCTGCCTACCAAGTTTCAACTGTGTAATGCTAATAGTTTAAGAATAAAGTGGCTGTGATATACGGACGCACAGACAGACAGACTTGACGAAACTATAAGGGTTCTGTTTTTCGCCATTCGGCTACGGTACCCTAACAAGTGAACCGAATGACACAGTAAGACTTATCGAAGATAATCGTTAGAATACACACGGTAACGTTGTAGAGGACTAGGAATTGTGCTAGTGAGTCAGCAAACTAAGTGCGTGCGTAGCATACAAACTGTCGCTATTATTGATTGAAGGATGTAAATAACTTTTTGTGAATAATTATCGGCTTGTGTAGCCGATTGAGGAGGTTTTGAATGATGCTTTATTTTACGTTCGAATAAACTTTATTGTAGTGATTTATGTGAATGCATACAACAAGCGCATGCATCTGTCTCTATGTTCGAATCTTGAGCAAACATAAAGTCTGTTCACGACACGAGTCTGTACGACTCTAATTCCTTGATTCTGTCTTTCAAGTTGACTCTTAGGCATACAGTAATCAGTTTAATCCATGTAACCTATGGTGAAAGTTTAAAAAATTTAAGGTCTTAAAGGACACGGTCGTATCATGCCCCAGAGTCGTTTTATGTTTGATTAAAGAAAAGCATTAAGAGACTTGACTATATCATTTTGCAAAAAATATATTGAATTTTTAATACAATATTGTTAGTTTACTTTGCTTTTATCCAGCGGCATATAAATCTACAAAAAAAAAAATAGGACAACGATTGAATACAATTTCCTGTCCCCAACAATTGTTGTGTTTGGCAGAAAATAGCGGTTTCGAGCACTTATAAGCAAACTGACGACCGCTTAACGAAATGGCATATTGTGTCACACTGTGTCATAGAACTGGCAGTTAGTTAAATAAGTAAGCGCTCGCAATCGCTATTTTAAGAAGGAAAATGACGTTTGCCTCCCATAGGTACTAACCTTTAAACCTACCAACCTCTTCCTAAAACTTGAAAAAAAAAACTGTGACAAGGAACTTCTTTTCGTTGGCTATTGTTTGCGTCATCGTAATTTTTAGTTTTGGTGGCCTAGATGGCGGTTTTTCGACACAGATGGCGCTATGATCTAGAAAGACCTGTTCTAGATAGTGTGCAAGAGATTGAC
Source organism: Pyrausta aurata (assembly GCA_963584085.1). Taxonomy (NCBI): domain Eukaryota; kingdom Metazoa; phylum Arthropoda; class Insecta; order Lepidoptera; family Crambidae; genus Pyrausta; species Pyrausta aurata. The sequence goes on along the minus strand of OY757259.1, from coordinate 13,194,421 downwards.
CCCACACATTTTATTTCGTTTTATGTGAAAACCCCGCTATTTACGGCTTATATTACTTTATATTATTTTAAAAGGCGAAGAAACGAACCCATAAAATTAGTTTTGGTCGTGTCGCATGGATTTTTACTTTTGGGGCAAGCAATGTATGGCGGGTCGACCGTCTCCTTTATCACTTATAAAATTTAACTGCTAAGTATGTCATCCATTCCACCTATCCTATAATTACAATCTGCCATTTCTAGTACGACGTACACGCAAGTCACGCGGTAACAGGAGTTGCTTCATGGTCTAATTTGCTCCCTGCAAACAATAATTTCGTGGCAGTCCCCACAGACTGAATGCGGTACACACTGTGTGTGTAACTCCTGGGTATTGCAGGCTTTAAATAGGTGACGGAGCATCCTGTTTGCATACTTCGAGGTTAGACAAACGGTGACGTATCACGTGTACAAAATTGAGCAAATGCGATCCACTGGGGACTTCGAACGTGTGGTCTTTGTAGCCCATTAAAACTGTAACAGAGCGACAGAGGTTCTTCCAACGGGTGGTAGAGATTTTTGATTTTGATTTTTATGAGATGAGACTTAACTTAATCACTCAGCAAGTCATCCAACTACTTCAATGAATGTGGATTCACTAAAGTCTTTGCAAGTATAAAAATATAATGTTATAGAATCTCCCTTTTTGAAGTGGAATAATATGCGATTCTTATTTATATGCAAATTATCACACTTAATTTTACAAACAGTCGTATGATGTCCATTTATACTTGATAGTTGAAGGTCGTCTTCTATGTTTTTATTGTGACTTTCCTCAGATTCTGTCAGGTCAGGTATTTTTTCTTCCGTGTTACTTGCGATATTTCCATGCTGGTTTGCTCCGGTAAATTGTTGGCGATGGTTAGACAAGATTAGAAACGAAAAAGTAAGTAATATTCTGTTGGATTTCTAGGTACCAACCTAACTACGAGTTCCTATGACAAGTTACGATGTTCAGTTCGCGTGTGTCGAGCGAGGCTAAGCAAATACCGGTGTTTGTCTCCGAACTATTTGGAATGACATCATGTAACGTTATCGTTGCTTTAGCGTCGTGTTACATTGGCTTGCTCAGTTTGTAGGAACATGGAAATGCTAATTGAAAGTTGAATTTATTTGTTATCTGTCCAAGTGGCCAGCGTTACAGTCTTAACTTACATTTGATTGATAGGAGTTCAATTGTAACTGTTATGAAGCAATTTAAACCTATGGTTGGTGGACGCTTTAGTGTAAATTTGTATATGAATGATGAGAGTTCTTTAGTTACTGGCATTAGCGATTGAAACCTATGGTTGATAGACATTCAGCAATTAAAAGTGGTTTTTCGTGACAAGCTTGCTACACTATGTTTTGTATTGGATCACTGTTGGCTCTAGACATCCAGTAGCAAGTAGTACTCATTAATTAAACACTTCTCAGCCTACTTTTATGTACACTTATCATACTAACCATACTGTTGATACTACACTGCTATAAATGGCGAACCGAACACATTGTAATTGTGTATTTCGCGCATGCTATGCAGTATCATCTGCGCATTTGACTGATCTCTATCGAGATTGGCGTTCGGCACCAAAATTGGTGAAAGAGGATCATTAACTTTTTTTTTATTTCAGCATGGAGGTCGGAGTCCGGCTTCTTGGTGTGGTTCTCCGCATCCTAAACGCGTTACTAGCGCCACTGTTCTGGCTGCGCACACGCGACCGCCGGACACTGCCGAGCACGCCGCCACCTCTGTTGATGAGGAGTGCCACTGAGCTGGCTGCTGCCGTGAGGAAAGGCGAGGTGAGGATAGTGAGCTTTAGGGTGTAAGGTTTAAGGGTTACTGTCCTGGATTGTGCCGAGTGCACTGCCGCCGCTACTTCTGCGCAGGGCTGACGAAGAAAAGTAAAGAACTGATCGAAAAATTCGGGACAAAGGTGCTATTATAGCCGAGCCGTGCTGCGTGCGAAGCCGTACTGCAAATGTTCAGTATTACCGAGCTTGCGACTGCCTTTAAGAAAGAAGAGGCAAGGAAACTAGGTCAGAGGCAATTGTAGCACCTAATGCACCCACCATTCGTTTTTGGGGTAATTGACCTGCACCATTTAAAACATACAATGTGCATTTCGCTTTTTGTAGTTAAAAGTTTATATTTCCACTGGCTCATTCATTACAATACATAGAAAGCCGACATAACTAACCTGAAAAGCCGTATATGTGCCAGGCTCTTGGTTATTAATTATTTAGGCACCTTAATTGGAACACAAAAACCTTCAACAGCCATTGCGTTTGAACATGAACTTCTCAATCCACAATTAAGGCTGAAGCCATAAAGCTTTATAACTGTTATTAAAGTTTTATCACCTCGTCATGACTCGATGAAAAGCGTCGGTTTTTCCGAGTGTTACTGTCGTTACGAAATGTCGTGAATAAGTGATCGTTTAATCGTCATTTCTACGCGTCCCAGATAACCAGCAAGCCTGCATCCAGCCATTAGGCATAAGTAGGCTGTATTAGATGTTGCTAATACTGCATTAGCAAACTTGCACGGTAAATAATGGCATGCGTTTCCACAGTGCTAGAACACCGGTTGTGGTGGGTAAATAACAGAAATTGAGATGCGAATGCGAATATGAATATGCTTTGGTACATGCAAAACATTACAGGGGAACCAGAGGCACTATATTTAAACACTAACGTCTAGACGTTATTATCTGGACTAGTCCAGAGCTAGATTTCAATAGATGGTATAGGCCCTGAGTATTCAGATCTCTGGGATGTCCATCTTCTCGGTCTACCTGCTCTTGTCTGTTAAGTTTTTTCCAAAACTCCAAACAAGGGAAGATAGTGTGGTAGTTTCCCTCTTGCCTTCCACACTGCAGTTTAAGAACTGGGGGTTCTTTGAGTCTTTGCTGATATTCTATATTTTCAGCCTTGTGCCAGTACTGATGTTACTGCTACCCAACACCAGTATCACCTACTAAATAAAAAAGTGACTAATTATTAACGTATACCACACATGGTTCAGATCTTCTTGAAACTAGTAAATTATGTCATGTGCGTGACCCTGTTACTTGTAGTTTGATTGGCTAAAGCCAATACTAATGCTCCAGCCTCCAAATCCATACAGTAAACCTTTTTTACCAGATATAACAAGCCTAAACCCCAAAAAATAGCCTGGGCCATTCGTTTTGACATATTCGTGTACTAAGTTGGGTTAAAGGTCAAACAAAAACTAGAAACTCATTTAGTAAGATAATACCCAAAGGACGTAAACTTTTTGGTCCGACGGCCTCGTTAAATTCGTCTCGTAAAACAGGTTACAGTTGAAAATGAAATTTGTTTTATGATGCAGTAAAGACTACTGAGTATTTAAAAAGTATTACATTGTAATAATTGTAAATGCGCGAATTATATTAATTGATACATCGTGTGCTAAACTGAATCGCTTATAGTGGGGGTTCGTCAGTAGCAGTCCATAACAAACTGAGAGATTTATAATTTAGTAAATTTTCATTGAATCTTAAGCACCCGTGCGTCTCACGGTTGCACTCCTTTCGTTAAATCCAGGAGTGTTTATTACCTGTGCAGTATCATTGTTTCAACTTAACAGCTGTAAGCTCGAGTAACGGTTGTCTTGCAATATATTGTTTCAGGGATTCAGTTGTTACTGAAATGAATCACGAATAGCGTCAGTCTTCAATGGTTAAAATAAATTAATAATTGTATTTAAACTAGGTCGACTGAACTAAAGGTTTGATTAAATAATATAATATAACCAACAGAAACAATCACACTTCACTCACTTTATCTTTTGGACCCTACCCTATAAGTTTGCAATTTTAGTCACATTTTATCTAGTTTTGTCTGTGATAAAATGTGATATGTTCTTGGCGATGCTAGAGGTCCCCGAAGCGAGTCCTCTTAATAAAGAATAGCTTTTATCATACGTAAATAAATCGGACACTTTTTTATTCATTTTCTCTAGAAACGTCGAAAGCAAACGATATTTTCTTATTACGAGTATGTTTGCCCTATAAAGAGTTCAAATGCACTATTTGATGGCTATCTATCCATCTAGATTCTAGGCTACTATGCCTGCAGTCGCGGGTTTTTTCAACCCGCAAAGAGCATGTGCTTATGTGATGAGCACGAACATTTGTATCTAAGATAAATTAGATAATAATTATTATAATAATTATTTTTATTAGATAATAATAATAATAATTTATTTATTTAATTCAGACTACAAGGCCCACTGTGTTACTAAAATGACTTAAACCTATATTAGTATTTAATTTCAGACAGAGACTTGGTATGGTTGGGCTCACTGAATAGATAAATTTATCTATTCAGTGGTTGGGCTAGTGCCCCAACAAGCGGGCTGTCTAGCCGGTCGGCTATCGGCGATAGCCGACCGGCTAGACAGCCCGCTTGTTGGGGCCTATCGCACTCAGAATGATGTTGGGGCTGCCGCGCAGCCTACGCATTTAGTAACACAGTGGGCCTTGTAGTCTGAATTAAATAAATAAATTATTATTATTATTATTATTCGTAGAAAAAGAAAGAATATTTCATATAATATTTATAGTGTTTTGTCACTATAATGCCAATGTGTCGTTGACTGAGTGGTATAGGCATGCTCCGGGATAACGAAAGACAAGGGGTTCGATTCCTTGTTTGACACAGTTTCTTTTTACAAGTTAATATAAGAATATACGTGGTATGTTGTCAAACGCATATTCATTTTAGTTTTATTTATATATTCATATAACCGTTCTCTATTCGCCCCCAGATAACGAGTGAAGAACTAGTGACAGCCTACATAAACCGGGTCAAAGAAGTGAATCCGTACCTCAACGCTGTGGTAGATGAACGGTACAGAGCTGCCGTAGAAGACGCGAAAGAGGTAGACCGAAGACTTGATGAGGCGAGGAAGAATGGAAAGCTGGAGGAGCTGATTGCTGGGAAACCCTTGCTTGGGGTGCCTTTCACGGTGAAGGAGAGCTGTTCGCTTGCTGGTGAGTTTTATTATGCTATTTTTATCTTTTAAAAAAAGTTAAGTTTAGCCTGTAAGCATCCCACTGCTGGGCAAAGGCCTTACCTCAAATGTGAGGTAGTATGAGCCATACTCCACCACGAGGACTCAGTGCGGATTGGCTGAGGGGTGTTTGCAAGGCAAGCGACCAACCTTGTTGTTAGATTTTATCAAGCCGCCCATAGGGCCTCTGACTAGGCTTAACGACTAATACCAATCGATATTAGCCGGGACCAATGGCTTAATGTGCCTTCCGAAGCACGGAATGGTCACCCATCCAAACACCGACCGCGCCGTAAGTTGCTTAACTTCGGTATCTACTACCAAAGCGCTGCCACGACTGCGCTACGAGCACCTCTTTGATTTGATTTGATTTATTTCGCTACAAATCGATGTTACTAAGTCAGCAGTAAGTACTTTGTTTACATCCTCTGTTGTGGGTTTTCCGTACGCAAAGAAAATCTTAATTGGCAGACCTATTTCTTCAATACCAAAAAACTTGTTATAACATCACTGAATTTCTCAATGAAATGTATTCCGAATTCTTGTAACAAAATATTAATTGGTACTAGTTAGTATTAATAAGTAGGTATTTCTATCGAAAGGTCTTCCATTCATTTCACGATGAAATGGAAATGTACCTTGAGCGATAGTTGTGTACAATTATTCCGTAGCTTCCATTGAAGTTTTATCATAGCGATACGATACTATACCTCTATTGTGTTCAGATGCTCGACTCTGTACATGACGCACGGGTTTTCAAATCTAACCGTCTCTTTCCCTCATGTCAGCACGACATAGCGAGAAAAGGAGAAGGCTATAATTCGAACCCGGTAAAAGACATACAATGGTAGAGCTTCGGCGTCCAACAAAATGTGAATAAACGTAGCGCAGCTTTCAGTGAGTTATTAAAATACCTTTTAAAACTATAGTTTCGATTCGATATCGAAAAAATCTGATATTACACACACCTAAAATCTAGTAGCCGTTTTGGTTGATATAATAGTGAATTTAAACTGAAATTTTCAAGTTTTTGGCGAATGTTATTTTATTTTAAATAAGAAGAGATTAACGAACACATTTTTTTTATTCTGAGTTAAAAATCTTTGTGTGTTCGGAAGAATTTTAAATACATTTCTTTGTCGCACCGCCCACAATCATTTCTGCTTAGCCCAAAGGTATGACTGGTAGAGAATGCCATACGGCATTAAGTCCACCTTTTGTACAGTTTTTGGTTGTGCAATAAAGTATAAATAAATAAATAAATAAATTTTCCTTAATACGATTCCCAGCGAATTATCATTAGATGTTTTTTTATCTCTCAAAGAGATGTTTATTTATATACGAGTCAACTCTAGAGTCATTTATTTAATTTGTTATTACAACATTATATCCTGACCCCGGAATCGACCTAAGGACCTTTTGGCTTGCAAAACCGGCAACCACCGTGTCATCAGGACGAGGTGCAAGTGGCAAAGCGTTGCATACTTGCATATTTAATATTCTATCGCTGTACTGTTGCAATGAATCAGATCGTTTAAGATGGATCGAAAACCAACTCCTTACTTCATCATCAGATATAAGAGCTAGGCTTTTGTCGGTGCAGTTTTTTTCCTCATCTTTATAACAAAAAAAAAACTACAAATCAGGGAAGATAGAGATAATAGAGAATCCTGAGTTTAAATATAGTGTTAGTTATTTTTATCCTCAAATTAAAAAAAATACTGCTTGTCGTACACTAAAAGTTATCACGATAAAGTTTATCTATAATATAAATAATAAAATATATTTTATTTTATATTTTTTCCAAAAAAGACACGCAAACACTGCATATAATTAATAGTGTAGAGTATAAAAAAATTCTGTGGACTCTGTGACAATTATGAAACCTATGCAAGTATCAAAATCATATCTTGTAAAATAAAAAATAAAATAAAAAATCATCAATTGCACTCCTACATAATATAAGGTCAAATCGTTTTAAGTGATAATATTTTAACAGTGTCTGTGTATACATCATAGAAACAAAACACGTTAAATATTTTTTGGAAAATAGAGATTTCATTTTTATTATTTTCTTTAGCAAAGACAATATCATTTTTTCATAACAGCACCCTGACAAATTAATAAGTTATCTACTTCATCGGCTTCGCCTTTCTCAATTCAGTGCCTAAACCTTCTCTTTCTTTAAGCTTAACCTTAAATGAAAATGAAATGAAACAAATAATTACATAAGTCTCCCATTTTCTCAAAAACTGGCGGATAAAACCCCAAAGTGTTTTCTACAAAAAAATATTAATTCATTGTGCTGAACCAGCCCTATAAATATTATCACTTAAAACGAGGTGACCTTATATAAACATTTACATGATAATCTAAAAAGTTTATGGTTGTTGTGTATTATTAAAGCACAAACCGTGTAGACCACCACTATGGGTAAACCCGACTAATGAACTCGCCTATCTTAGTTAGATCTGTCACGTAATTGTTGTCCTGGTTCTTTGTTATGATTCCTGGGACCCTTACCGTGATAGATGTCACTTGTTTTTTATTTTTATTTTATTTTAGCTGTCCTTGTCACCCATATAAGTTCAATCCTTATTCAGCTTTTAGCTAAGACTATCAATCTTAACAATCCAAACACATACTACCCCACATACAACCACAGTAAGTCTTTACTTGTTTTCGACTGGGAAATGCCTTACGCATATAATAATAATGCCCTCTGATCCCGGGGGAGATCAAAGGGTTATGTGGGACTCCCCCACCCAGTGCCATATAAGGGTTGGGGGGGAGGGGGAGGTGCTGCAGGCTTTTGATTTATTTATTTACAAGTTAAATTTAAAAATAATTAGATACATACAAAGTAAGACCTCTTCTGGTCCCTCGCCCGTCACAAAGGATGTTCTATGTTTTGCGTTGTTTTACTCCTTTGTTTAGGAGTTTTTGGGACAAACCTCGCATTATGTACAGCTGAATCGGCTTATTTAGGTTCGTGCATTTTTCTTTCGTAATTATAATGGCATGATAAAACCACCGACAAGAGCGCGGTTCTTAAATTGAAGAAGAATAATAATGAAAAGGGTCTAATATAAGTTACCTAAGTATTTGCATACTGTTCTTGTGATAATTTAATGAATACATGGTGACTGTGTAATCTGTGTTAAGCAGAGGATGGAATCATAGTCCTTGATGTATAGAATTGTACCTAAGAACTCTTAAAATATGTATTTTCACACGTCTGTGTTGTATTGAATGTTTGCAGACTATTAGAATCTACGTCTTCTTGTTTGTTTTCCGCCATTTTGAAATCGCTTTGTGCCGACGACAGGTCGAGCTAAGAAATATGTGAATGTACACAATCACATAATGTCGGGTGTTGTTGATGAGAAACAAAATACCATGGACGAGTTAAAACTATGAACAGATAAGTTAAGAGCCCATGATATGGACGCGGATAAAGTCATAGACGACAGAGCTTGTCCCTCGGTAATCATCGGAAATTCTGCAATACGACTTGTAAAAAACAAACTGATAAACTTCGTTACCTTCTATCTAATCTATTACCAATCCTTCCAGGCCTATCAAACGCAGTCGGCTGCCTAGAGAACGCCGGTCGGCGAGCAACCAAAGATGGCGAAGCGGTCCGACTGGTGAAGGAAGCGGGCGCGATCCCGCTGCTGGTCTCCAACACGCCCGAGCTCTGCCTCGGGTGGGAGACCACCAACCTGCTGAAGGGCACCACCAACAACCCTTACTGCCTCAGCAGGACGCCCGGCGGCTCGTCGGGGGGAGAGGTACGTGTTTCTATTTTAAATCTCTAAGGCCTCTTTCAAGGAGATGTGTGGATTCGCGCGTCGCGTTGCGTGAAGCGGGCCGCCAAAAACACAAACATACGGTGAAGTTTGCAGCGTTCAAGGAGAAGCGTTTTTACAAGAGTTTTTTTGAGTTGTAGCATTAAATTCCGCGAGTAGGTATCACCGGACGCTGCGGGTGAACTAGTAAGTTTTACAACGGGGAACGCGGCTGATAAAGTGGTTGACTACGCCGCGAAAGGCGCGTTTACATTTCTATAGTTTGAGTTAGCGTGGAACAACGCAGGTCGACTCATGCTTCGCCTTACTATAAACAGTAGAAACGCCCGACGCGCTGCGGGAAGCCACGCCGCACGCGACGCGCAAAGCCACACGTTTTGGCGTATCCTTGAAAAACGGCCTTAGCCTATTGTAGCTAGAAGCACTAGTTGAATCAGGCCCATCAATCTCGATCGTGATCAGCTATGTGTTCGCAATCTTTGATATCGCGGTTCAGTTTCGACTACAGCGCCATCTAGCCTTACTTTTGTTGTTAGGCAGGCGACAGCGACAGATGTCGACACGAAGCGGCCTTTAACAAATAATCCTTTCTGCCTTTAGTGCTTCCATGTAGTGCTCAAATGTGTGTGCGGATTGCACAAGTTCTCAATTCCATTCAATTCAATTCAATTCTCGAAATTTGGTTTCGCATTGAACATCACCACATCTGAAAAAGGTTAGACACAGACTGGGTTCTATAAGTGTTAAAGGCTGACAGTCGACTGCTGATTTCCCAGTCCATAAAATGATATTATTTGAAACATCAATAAAGCGTACATAAGTATGAGTAACAAATATACCTATGTGCTTAAATCTAATCTGAATATTCATTGTTAAAGGCCCTTATTATTTTCATCATGTATTTGCTTTTTCAATATATGAAAGAAGGTCAATATCGATTAGTCGTGGTTTATAATTTATAAGCAGCTAGAAACTTAAAAGGCACTTCTAAGTTAATACTACTGACAATAACCTATTGTTGGACTGTCTTTGACGAGTCAAGTTAGTACTCCTAGGTCATATCTTGGAAACAATTTGGTAATAATTAAATGTTATACGGTTATACTATGCTATAATAAATTGAACTACCGTTTATGGCAATGAGAAGTAAATGCGCAGTAAATTTGTAAGTACGTATCCATATACCTCGTGTGTTCATAAGTTTTGAGACAAACTTTGTAGTTAAAAAAATAAATTAAATATTACTGGCTGCTATTTAATTCTTTTTCCAATTTTGAATTTGGAATGTTTACTTTTAATACCTTTGATTTTCAAATTTATTTCTGTCAATTTTATCGTGATGGAGGGGACTAAAGAATTGCGTGCGACCGTGATATCGCTATTTAAGGCGGGAAAAAAACCAATGGAGATTTTCCGTGAGGTGAAAACTTTTGGCGTAAGCCGTAACTTCGTGTATTACACTATCAAACGATACAAGGAGACAAGTTCCTTGCAAGATCGCCAAAGGAGTGGTCGGCCACGCTCTGTAAGGACGCCTGCGAACATCAAAATCATCCGAGAGCGACTTCGCCGAAATCCATGTCGCACTCAGAAAAAAATTGCTCTGCAGACTAATATTTCGCGCGTTTCAGTCAACAGAATACTGAAATATGATCTTAAGGTAAAGGCGTATAGCCGTAGAAAAGTTCACTTTTTAAACGATCGGCTTCGTAAATTGCGACGCGAATGTTGTCCATTACTGCTTAGGAGACACGATGCGAGGAAGATACTGTTCACCGATGAGATTTTTTTTTAATGTCGAAGAAAAGTTCAACCGACAAAACAATAAAGTCTATGCCAAAAGTAGCAAGGATGTCCCAGCTTCAGCACGGAATGTCTCGCGTACTCATCATCCGGCAAGTGTGATGGTATGGTGGGGAGTTTCGTATGAAGGTGTCACTCCACTCAATTTCTGTCAACAAGGCGTCAAGGTGAAAGCCAAGAATTATCAAAATGACATCTTAGAGCCTGTTGTGAAACCCCTATCTCATACTTTATTTTACAACAAATTTTGGGTTTTCCAGCAAGACTCAGCACCATCCCATAAAGCAAAAACCACCCAAGCTTGGTTGAGGGAAAATGTGCCGGCTTCATCGCGGCGAACGAATGGCCCTCCTCCAGCCCCGACCTCAACCCGCTGGATTATTCTCTATGGACTGAGTTAGAGCTCAGGGCCTGCCGGAAGTCCCACCCAAACTTGGAGTCACTGAAGCGAGCTCTTGTTCGAGAAGCAAAGCGAATCCCGCTAGAAAAGATTCGTGCCGCCATTGATGATTAGCCAAATCGTCTAAGGGCCTGTATTAAAAACAAGGGTGGACATTTTGAATAAAAGATATATTTTATTGTTGATTATTATCTACTTAGTGTTAACTGTAAATTTTAGAAATATAAGTTAATTATTTAAAAAGTTATGCCTCTTTTTTTTCGTCTCAAAACTTATGAACACACGAGGTACCATCAGATGATTATAATCACACCATAAGTATTGCTACGGGTGTGCACTCTTCGCTTACGTGCTAAATGGTCGTTTGTTAGCTTAACATTGCGTAATGCGCGCCTCGCAAAGTAACGTGAATGCCAGATGCCTGCCTACCTACCACTCATGAAAAGGGCTAAGCATAATCGATAAAATAGAGAAAACCGATGGCTATGTTTAGGTTCCATATGTATCTTATATACCTACTTATTCTACTTAGGGTGAAGACATAAAGAAGCAGGTAACCGGTACCGACCTGTACCGACTGACTAGTGATGTGCCAAGTCTTTTATTGTTCTTGAAATATTTTGGAAATTCGTTACAAAAATCCAATTAAAGACCGACTAACACTAGAATATTATTTTAAACAAAATTCAAATCAGGACTTGAGTCTGAAGAATCTCGATAAAGAATTTCGGCATAACATAAAATTATGTATTGACCACAAGACTAATATCAATAAGTTTATATTAAAATATAACTGAGAAAACACCTTTAAATCTATCAAACTACTCTATGCCTGTATCTTGCATGACCGTAACAATAACACAATAAGAGTTGTATGATTTAATACATGTATATTTATTGATAAGTTTGTTCAGTTTAACTCTTATTATAATAGCTTCTGTAATTCATACGACCATTTATTTATAAATCATAACTACACCCATGCCGGAGTGGGTCGCTAGTCTTCAATAAACTGTATTAACTTAAAATTATCGGTTCGTTACAGGGTGCACTGTTGGCAAGCGGCGCGTCAGCGTTCTCTGTAGCGTCAGACATCGCGGGCTCCATTCGCGTGCCGTCAGCATTCTGTGGCGTTTTTGGACACAAACCGACACCAGGTAATGATGGTCTACTAGACCACTAAAAGGTTTTTAAAAGATGAAATAAGAAACCAAAAATTGCGTACGGGCAGGACTCAAACCAGCATCTTTCTGGTTAACCGGGCCTACTGCTTTTCCAGTTGAGCTACCGTGCTGACGGTCTGACCGCGCGAAATTCTTGGTCTCTTATTGATACGTCATTGCTTGACGTTAGCGCCATCTATCCGTCTATTTATGCAACAGCGGCCCAAGTAGATATTCATTACAGAATAAACTAAACTTGGAAATGATAACGCTTTGCTATTCAATGGTTAAGAATGTTTTTAACACTCACAGTGTCTGTCATATTTGACTTTCGGTCCGACAGCACGGTAGCTCAATTGGAAGAGCAGTTGGCCCGGTTAACGGAATAAGAATTCAAATATGACACTGTAAGTGTTAAAAACATTCTTAACTACTGAAAGGTTCCTTTATCCCACCTACATGCTAAATATACATATGCGGACGGACAGACAGACAGACTTGACGAAACTATAAGAGTTCCGTTCTTTTTCCATTTGGCTACGGAGCTCTAACAACATTTCATCGTCGAAAGCTTGGGCCTCTTGTCACATAAGTTACAATTCAGTTAATGTTGGAATAATAACGCTTGTCATTCGATTTGAAAAGTATTAATATTATGGCTACACACATGCTTTATAGAAGATTTAAAAACAAATATAAATATAAATAGGCTTTCTTCATCAACCCGATTGTTAAATATTTGAAAAAATATTTCCTTCGGATATTGTGAGAGCAATCTCGCAACATTATTGAGGTCACGCAGCCTACGCGTTAAAGAAAGCACTTGCAAAATTCAACGAGCTTGCCAATGTCTGTGGCCGAGTGGTATAGGCATGCGCCCGGATAGCGTCAGACACGGGGTTTTGAATTTGAATTTATTTATTTGCTTGTCACATGGTAAATTACAGGTGTTATTACAATTAAAAGTACATTGCACACATGACACCACCGCAAACCAATATTGGGTTAAATTCCTCTTCTGACAAAGTTGCTTTTGACAAATTGAGATGGTGAGATGGTGGCACCACTGTCTCCTTTTAATATTATGCATTTAAATTTAATGTTATTTTATTACTATAATTATGTTAATCTAATTTATATATTCGTACCTCAATGTTTATTTTCATGTTTGTTCTGCTACTGCCACGGCCAATGCTGAGCATTAAGCCTTAACAGACTTAAGCCTACTTACCTATTTTTAGTGAATTACTCTTGGAATCTGTAATTTTAATAAATCTCGCAATATAAATTTCACTTGTAAAAAGCAACTGTGACTCTGTGACAGACGAGGAATTGAACTTAAAAAGCACTTGCAAAATTCAACAGGTTTGTTAATGTGACGGTGGCCGAGTGGTATAGGCTTACGCCCGGATTGCGTAAGACACGGGGTTCAATTCCTCGTCTGTCACAGAGTCACAGTTGCTTTTTACAAGTGCAATTTATATTATTAAGTTTGTATGGTAATAAAACACTATAAAAACAAAAATAAACTATAGATAGTGCCATCCACGAAGCCGCGCCCCACTCTTTTTTTGATTGAGGAAGGCGCGGGGTGCGGGGGGTGACTTGCGCGTCAGTTGTGAGCCGGCCGTCATTCAAAAATTTAGATTGGTCACGAAAGTAGCTCTACTTTAATTATTTTTAAAATGTCAAGGAAAACCCAGTGTGTTGTACTAAAAAAATATAGTCCTGGTAATTATACCATAGACTGACAGTAGATTACTACTGTCAGTAAATTTACTTAAAAAAATATAATGGTTACATACTTAAACACCATATTTTTTTGTATATAAATAAAATACCATGTGGTACTTATAATATTTACCGGGATATATTTATCGGGGAAGGCTATAAAACATTACGCTAAGTAAGACCTACATGTACGAAGAAAAATCCGATACCTAGTTCTCTTATAAAGATATTATTTATTTTTTTAAATGTTATTTATAAAACGTTCTTACGTATTTCGTTTACGTCAATAGTAAAAATGTTACTGGTGCATTTTTTTTATGTTTATCATTTGTCTAGTAGCTAACCATGCCTACTTGAAATTATTTCTAAGTAGAGCATCTTTCCCTTTGAGTGTATTTTTTGTAGCATGCTTATAATTTGGAACATCATAATGACTTAAGAATGACATTCTTAAGTCATTATGATGTTCCAAATTCAATTCAAATGTTGGAAAAAGCTTGCACTCATGTACTATAAACGATTTGGACGAGTGGAGGAGCGCGCCTTCTTGGATGGCACTATCTATATAATCTCGCAATGCTTTATTTTTGTTTATTTAGGTCGAATAAATTTATTTTCTTTCTTTCTTTCTTTACAAATGCAATTTATACTCTAATTATCTCCCCAGGCATAATATCGATAGAAGGCCACATCCCCACGCTCAGCGACCCGATGTTCCCGCACTTCCTGACCGTGGGCCCCATGGCTCGGCGGGCGGAGGACCTGGCGCTGCTCATGCGCATCATGGCGGGGGACAACCGGCACATGCTCAACCTGGACACGCCTGTGGATATGGCCAATTTGAGGGTGAGATTATTTTATGTTTAATTGCACCTTGGGTTTAAAGTCTGTTTTTCTTTGCTTGTCCAATATTGTTAACAATATTGAAATTTCTTTTTGAGGAAATAATTCATTTTAAAATAAGATCTACACAAAACTCACTACCTACATAGGTAAGTCATCGTTTAGCACTAAGGTCTTTTTAAATCGATTAGTTAATTAATTTTATTTACTGATTTAATTTTATAAGTTACAAAAAGATTGTTTACAATATTTGACTGGCAAAGAAAAACAGGTTTTCAACTGAATCGTGTCAGTGTCATGTCATGTCTATTTTCCTTGCACTTGCTGACTAAGCGGCGCACGCATATTTCTATCTCTATTGACATCATGACTGCCTCGTTGCTACCCAAGAGGTCCCGGGTTCGAATCCCGGGTCGGGATTGGAATTTGGGTTCTAGATTATTTTTCTGTCTTGAAAATGCTCTGAAACAGCTTGGAGTCAGTAAGTTGGTGGTGATGACACCACCGTGCCTCGGATCGCACGTTAAGCCGTTGGTCCTGCGCCTAATCTCACACCGGTCATGTCGGAGCCGTTGAGCCGAATAATTAGAGTCAAGGAACAGAGAGCGCCCTCGTTTAATTTGCACACACTTGAGAACTATAAACAATTTCCCGCGCTGATGGCCAATGTCAGTTGAGAGTGACCGCCGTGGTCGAATGCGACCAGGAGGACATTATTTTTTGTTCGTTATGAGTGACTGGTATGATAAGTATGATAAACCTCAGTATTTTTAGGCACCAAAATGTTTAAAATGTCGCCTTGGGTATGAATTAGATACCTCAGTACTATAAGGCACCAATATGTTTAAAAAAATCCGGTTCCGTTTTTTTTCATTCGGCTACGGAACCCTAAAAAGATGTCGCTGTGGGTATGACTTAGAAGCCGTATCGTATTTTACAGGTACATTACATGACTGAAGCGACAAAATCCCTGGCCCTCCTTAATGTGGATAAGTGCATCAGTGACAAGATCAAGAGCGCCGTCAAATATCTGGAGACCGAGTGCGGATCCAAAATATGCGAGGTGAGAGCGATGTCTTATTTTCTTTCTCATTTTTACCCTTACACTTTTGAAAATATAACCTCTTTTTTGAAGTTAATAAATGTATCACTTTACAAATGTAAAGTCCGCTTTTCTTCGCTTGTCGAATATTGTAAATAATGTTTTTGTTACAATTAAAATAATATCAGTAAATAAAAAATATTACTTAGTTGATTCAAAAAGATCTAAGTGTTTATTTTGGGTTTTCTTATTTTATTTAAATGATATTTCGATAAGCAAAGAAAAACGTACATTAGCTATGATTGCTTTTTGGTTTCTCGTTACAGGAAAAGTTCAAAGACTTAGAAGACTCAGTGGAAATATCTGTGTCCGTGTTTTTCTCAATGAAAGATATACCTAATATGCTACAGGATCCGGCGAATCCAAAGGTGAGCAATCTTTTAAATACCTTTGAATACAATCTACAATACTAAAGTTAATACCACTCAATAGAGCAGCTATTCACAAAAAAATAATAAGATAAATATTAGAACTATAGACGACACAATAGATGTTTTATGGTTTTCACTTCACTTGTGTTCACTGTCCCGGAACGTTTTA